>OX235273.1:1725604-1772990 GCA_944472155.2 Trichobilharzia szidati
AGCAGGAAAAGGAACCGGTTCAAATCCTACTTTCCCGCGTTTTCTGTCAATTCATTGTGTGTTCAATAGTTAGATATGCAAAGAAACCTACTCAAAATTCTGCAAAAATCAATTTAAACATACATATTTATATATGCTCTAGTTAGTGTCTTGTAAATTAGAAAAAATATATTTAAGAAACATGAAAATATTCTCATCTTTTCAGTGAATAACTTACTCTGGCTGTTTGATTTAATCCAGTGAATTCGATTTCACCCATATACTTTTGCATAATTGATGCTCTTCTTACACTGGATTGTTGTTGAATTCCCCCAACACCACCACCACCGACAACAACGCCTCCAGTCGCGCTGACACCACCCCCAGGTGGAACAGTTGTTGGTAGAACATTATCCTGTGGTGCTATTGAACCATTTCGACTACTACGATGTCGTATTGTTGATGTACGATGAAAAGGGATTTGTTCTGTCATTTTTTTTGTTGTTTATATACACTACACTTAGACGACAATGATATAATTTCGATTTAATGATAACCACATTTGATTGTCAGTTATGTGAGAGATTTCCAATGAATACAGGATGTGGGGACACTCAGAAATAAATGGATGACACTCTCTTTGAGGAGTGAAGTAACTTCGTTATCAAAGTATACATTGTTGGTGATTTTATAAATGTCGGTACGCGATTACATTAAAACTTGTGTACAGATAGATAGATAGATAATCCACAATACTATCGGGTACTTTTGTTTGAAATCTTATAATATTTGGAATGTTTATTTCTGACAAGAATGTTTGGCGTTAATTTTGAAAATTGAGTCAAATAATCCTCTCTGTGTCTGTATGAAAAACAAAAAGTTGTAGATAAGCACAAGTAAGGATTGGTGAATTGACTAATCTCCACTCAGAATTGTTATAAATAATAATAGTAGTAATGATAATAATAATACTGTTAAAAAAAGTATTTTACAAAGTTTGCATATACACAAATTCACTTGAATTTATCCCTTCTCTATGTATAGATGTATATGCAACAACAGAGGAATGTTTACACCAGTAAAATTGGCCAACACTACTACTACTACTTGTCCATTTCTGTATAAACCAATCAGAATGTGTGTTGACCAAGATTTTATCCCATTCTCCCACTCTCAATCTCTCTCTCTTACTCTCTCTCCTCAGTTCAGCTTCTGGTCATTGTCGTCATTATTTCAATATAAATCATAGTAAAATTATGTTTTTTGAGGAATTTTTAGGTTTCTTTTAAAATTAATTTCAGTATAAATAAATAAATTAACTTGAGAACCAAAGTTATCGAAAACTATGATCCTTTTATGGATCTCTTCAGTAGGAATATTAATTTTAATTCAAAACAATTAGTTCCCTTTATGAATTTAGATAAAGCAATAAGAAGACGTAATTTGTCTGAATCGTGTAATGTGTATTTGCGCAACACATTTCGAACAATCTGATCACACACGGACTTGTCATAGGAATGTGTATATATGAAATTAATAAAGAGGTAAGAGGTGAGAAAATAGACTTAGGTCAAGTTTAAAGGACATATTGAAGGTCAAAGTAACAATGAAGACCACTAAACCAAATAACAGAGGTAATAGTACATCTGCTATGGTGTCAAAACAAAATTTACCAAGGAAGGTTTAATGTGATGACGAATTGTTTTTGAACGCATAAAGGTGGCTTAAACTTTCTAATTGCTAGGGCTTCCACAAACTTTAGGATACGCCCCAAACACGTTTTATAGATAGGTTTAAAAGATGTGTTAACGTCAATTTTATGTCCTGTTTCTATAATATGTTTTGCAATAGAGGAGCTAGGTCTCCTGTTCTCACCATTAATGGGTTCTGAAGATTCCATTTGTTTCTGGAGCCATTTAGGAATATGCTCTGAAGCCCTTACTTGCAGAGATCGATGAGTCCTCCCTATGTATGTGTGTCCACACGTACATTCAAATTGGTAAATACAGTGGGATGTGACGTCATTTTTCGCATGTTCGAAAGGCTTAGATAGATATATTGGCTTAACATTCTCTATTATTATGATATTGGCTGCATAAAAAGTCTTTTTGACAGCAGCGTTCAGTCTTTGTCTAGTTATCAAGCTGCTTTGATGCCCCATATAGGGTAGCTTGATGTACACGTCTTTCTTAGGGGCGAGTTGGAGAGTGGGTCTTGGTGTTCTGACTACTTCATATCTCCTGATGAACTTGTCTGGATAATTGTTATCAACCAGAGTTTGTGTCAACTTTCCTTCTTCCGCATCAAGTGTGTCTTCAGTGCATATTCGTTGGATTCTACTGAAGAGGCACCTTACTAAGGCTCTTTTGTACCGAACAGGGCAAAAACTGTGGTAATTAAGATACTGTCCTGTCCAGGTAGGTTTTCTATAAATAGATCTTTTTATTGACCCATCAAGCCGTCGACTAAGCAGTATATCTAGGAAAGATAAACAGTTATCTTCCTCTTCTACAGATGTAAGTGATATGCTATTTTGGACTTCATTCATTCGATTTAAAATTGAGGTAGCAGAACAAGACTTATCACTGATGATTACAATATCGTCTACATACCTTCTATAAAGTGGCACATTTTCGATTAAATCCTCCGATAAATTCTCAATGTGCGACATATAAATATCTGCTAAAAGGAGCCCTAACGGACTTCCCATAGCAACACCATCAACTTGGCGGAAACAATCGCCTTCAAATGCAAACCTAACATTGTTAGTACATAGAAGTAATAAATCCCTTAAATAATTTTAATTCGTCGAATAAGTATTTCTTAAGTATTGGTTTTCAGAGAATCTCACCTACTCAATCTTACTTTAGTTGCTGTCTGATTAACCTTGTTTCTATATAAGATCATTTCTGTATTACCTAATTTATTATCTAAACTTGACAAACCTCATGTACACACACTTATATAATTATATATAAATGTGATTGTACAGCTATGTGAATGAATTCGCTGGCGAAAAGAGTCTCTTCGCTGAACGTCTTCTCTTTTTCAGAGATTTGACTGGTTGCAGGTCTGCTCACGAACTGACACTTGAAAACCAGAGAGTACTGGACAGGTGTTTCGTCCCACTAGTTTTGGACTCTTCATCAGTACTTACTCACTGCCAGGATTTGAAATCAGGACCTTAAATTTACAAAGGAAGATAGTAGACCAATGGCCAGTGCATAAATTCCATCTTCTACCAGCTCATAATTTTAGCGCAGTCACCGGTCACTGTCATCAGTAATTATTTGTCTTCACAACCTATATGGTGGACCCCACTAGTCATGACTTCTGATTAGGACAATCTAGGTAACTTTGCTTCGTAGCCAGTCGCCATCGAGCAACAGATTAATTTCCAAGAGTTAGGTGTAGGAATTCGACTGGTTTCAAGTTCATTTTAGATTGGTGCAAGTTATAGTGTGGTGGTGTGATACAGACAATGTGTGCCAACAGAATATTATTCTCACATATTCCCACAGTTAATTTCGGCATTAGCAACAGAATACCATATATCTATTTGAACATTCCATCTGATGTTAGAGACAGAATACTTTCCCACAGTTCAATACTGCATTGGCAACAGGATACTATGTATATTCAAACATTCTATTTTATGTCGTTTAATGTAAACCGAAATCACACGCTCAGTGATTGGTTAAAGAATATAAAATGTACATATATAAACAGCGGTTTGATCAATGAAAATATACATTGACTCTCGTGTCTTGCCTTCTTTTGTTACAATAGGACCACTGAAAACCACGTAGTATTGCACAGCGTGTTTTCCTTATTTGGGAATCCGGTATTATGCACCCGCCGAACTTCGAACCCAGGACCTTCACGAATTGGCAGAAGTTGGAATTCATTAGTAGCGGATCCGAGTGGCTGAATGGTCTACGGCCTCCCTCTCTCCCAGGAACACCTCGCGTTCACCCCATGGTGTGCAAGTACTGATGAAAAGTCCCCGAGTAGAGCGAAACACCTGGAAAGCACTCCCTGGTTCTCCAAAAGTTTTCTAATTGATGTCACCTTGTGACCAGGCTTGTGATGAATATTTCGTCTAGCATTCTACTTTACAAACTTTTTAACTCTTGAGGTTTTTTCCATTCTTTTTTAGTGTTACGCGGTATACTTTCCTGGATTACTTAAAAAAAGAGTTACATTTTAAAGGATACTAAAAGCTATCAGTAGGTTGAATTTCGTGCCTATAAGTCGACTAATCTATACGGCAGTTGACTGCTGTTTGGAAACATGGAAGAAGTTGGCTTAAGTCATTCCACACGACTCTTCTTCCCCTCTTTTGATAGGACAAGAAGCAATTATGAAGCACTATAAGCTAGCATCACTTAATACGAAAATTCAACGATACCTTATTTGACAAGCATTTTATGTGATAATAAAAGTGTTAGACATGAAAATGCTAACTTATTACGAAACAGTAAATATACGGCTCTATCCATTCTTCGTGTCATTAATGCACTGTTGTCATTCTTATAGTTCCTTTGGATTCTAAGTAGAATGTGGGGTTTCTGAGGTACAACTCCACTTCACTCTGTTTTCTGCAATCATTTTTGGCTCACTCCAAGATTGCCCACAGGCTGTCATCTCCTTCTCTCACGATTTTCTTCACTGTCGACCTTGGACTCCTAACTCATTGTTTCCCTCTCGAGTTCCACTCAACGTCTGGGCCCAAAATGGCACACAATGGTATTCTGAGTGTGCTTCTAGTCCATCTCCACCTTCTTCGGTATATTTGTTTAAGTCTAAGGTTCCTGGTTGGTTCATTTTGAATCCCTTGTTGCTTATCCTTTCTGCCCGGTCACCTATTCTTCAGTTTTGAATCAAGAGGGCAGTTGTTGACGAAAGTCAGAAGTAGCCACTTGGAAATGCTTTCCATGACGCACGCGCCAAGTCTCTAAACGAAACAGAAGCGCTGACTTCAAATTAGTGCTAAAAAGTTGGTGACTTATCAAGCGAGATTTTATTCCAAAGACTTTCAAGGAGTATACGAAGAACATTTTACGCAGCACACCTATGTTTGTCATTCTCTAGCCGACGAATGATTGGGACGCAAACGAAGGATAAGCTTGATAGTTTTACCACATCTATGTGCATTTATCAGTTCAACTGCACCTGCGGTGACAGTTGTGTTGGGCGTACTACTAAACAGCTTAGCCAACGTGTTAATGAACATCTCCCATCGTAGCGGTTAGGCAAATGACAGACAAAAACAATCCGTAGCTCAATTTTGTCACACTTAATTGATAGTGGTCATGTAGTGTAGAAAACGAGAGCCTTCAAAGTGATTCATCGTATTCCACCGAATCTTTCCAATAGACTTCGTATTCGTTTACTGCACACAGCTGAGGCGATAGGCATTCGAACTATTAAACCTAAACTAGGCATTCAAAAGAAGTTCGTCCAGCCATTATTCCTCCTTTGGCCTATTAAGACATCACCATCTAATGACTTCTACACCACCCCTTGTTTATATTTTCAACCCCTTTCTTATCATCCCTTAATCTTATCACATCTTCATTATAAACGTGTTTCATTTACTTCCCTTGCAATCTAGCATTACTTAATCGGTTCATTTGTTTTTCTTAGCCTTTATCGACTACTACGTCTACCTGAACATTTGTTTTTTTTTAATCATGCTGTTTTTCGTTATTCGTGTTATCACAGATCGCCTCACTTTTTCATCCTTATTATTGATAGAACCATTATTATTATTATTATCATTACTACTATTATGACTGATTGCACAATTTACATGCACAATCCTATTATCCTACTGATAAAACACCATGATTGGTTTATATTTGAATTTTTATTTGTAAACTTATGTATATTAGAGTTAAGCCTGATGAGATCTAATTGAAAACACAATATTGTTCGCTTAAATGTGTTGTTCTAAAAAGTTGGATCTAATTCCTTTCACTTAGTACTGTAGATCTCCATACTGTCTTTGCCGTAAACAACTCCTTTCTTACTTTTCACATCCTAGCTGACTTTTACAACCTCATCTATGCAGCCTTATTTGAAATCGCGTCCCCTGTTCAGGTGGGTGGAAGAGATCACCTTCCTTGGGGTTCTCCAACTGATGGAGGTTTTCTGTTTAGTGCCGTCAGTCTTTTCAGTGTTCATCTGAAGTCATGTCTTCTCTGCAGTCAAAACCTCCAACAACCGAAAACTTGACCATCAATAAAAATTTGAGGATTGTGAATAGGCTAGTTGAATGTTTTTTTTTTCACAAACGCCAATTTGTAAACTTTTTCAATTGTCAAAATTACAAACTGTCATGTCTAATAAAAACGATTTTACTGATAAGCACTGACGATAATAATAGTAATAATAATAATAGAGTGATAACAGTTGTTTAGTGATTTTCTCTCTGTCATAATATAACTTTTTCTATGGATGGATGGATACCTTTCTATCTGTCTAGAATAGGCAGCAAGTTTAGACAAAATCTCTTACGTGTTACGCAATCAACATTTTGATGGTAAAGATGACGACACCAGACTGAAACTGTATAGGCATTTACACACAATGAAACATCGAGGCATTGTAGTTTTCTACTAGAAAGCAAATACTCTAAATTCAGTCGACTTTTTTTATGTTTAAATGTTTCAAAAACATAAAAAACAAAACAAAATTTTAGTTTCAATATGACAACAGTTCACGTATATAGAATACCTGTCAAATATGTCTGAAGTTAAATTTGATAGTGTTCACCTATCACACATATACATATATATACGTATATATTGAACAAAATTCACTGTTGACTATTTGTGTACTTTTAAAATTCTGTTTTCTCTTTTTCTGTAGATGGTCAAAAGCAGAATAGTTAGAAAAATTAAAAGAAGGAATCACTAGTCAAGGTGTTTCACGCTGGTTACATGATATTTTAACACTTCAGTTTTAGTAGCTTAAAAGTCCCCATTGAGTCGTATGAAAAAGCGAAGATGTTCAGCGAAGAGACTCTTTTCAGCGAATTCATTCACATAGCAATACAATGACATTTATTTATCGTTATTTTTGTGTGTGAACATGAGGTTTGCTGAACCGACGTAAAAAACCTAGAAGACCTGGATTTCTTGGATGATTTATGTTTAATGTCACACAAAATCGAAGACTTACAAGCGAAAACCGACAAACTGGTCGAAGAAGCAGCCAGAGAAGACAGGACTCCAGGTGAACATAGACAAGACGGAGGTTATGAAAATAACCAACCAACAACAACAACAGCAACAACATACAGCGCCAATCACCATCAACGAGAGGGATTTGAAAGAGGCTACTTCATTCAATTCACTTATCTAGAGAGCATTGTCTGAACTACAGGAGGAACGGACGAGGATATCAAATCGAGAATCGGGAAGGCGAGAAACACATTCATCAACCTGAAACCAATCTGGAAATCTTCATCACTCAGCCTGCATCAACAACAAAAATAAGATTTCCAATGCAAACGTCAAGTCAGCTAGTTCTTCTATACGGATCAGAAAATTGGCCAGTGTGTCACAAAGAATATTTCCAACAGCCTGTCGCAGACCTTTATCAACAACTAACTGTCTTCGCTCTATACTCAAGATCGGATGGCCGGAAAGAATCACAAACAAGAAGCTATGGGAACAAACAAAACAAGAACTAATCACCCAACAAATATGCATGAGAAAGTGGAGACGGATTGGACACTCGCTGAGGAGGCCGTTGGGTGACATCGCGCATCAGGCCCTTGAGTGGAAGCCGTAAGGGAAGTGGCGAGTGGGACGTCCAATGGTGACATGGAGGAGATCATGTGAAGAGGAGCTGAAACAGTATGGACTAACATGGATGGAGGTGAAAAGTACAGCAGAAGACAGAAGCAAGTGGAGACGTGCAGTTGAAGCCCTATGTTCCACTAGGAACCCAAGGGAACAATAATAACAATAATAATACATGAGGTTTGTCAAGTTTGGATTATTAACTAGGTAATGCAAGAATGATCTAATGTAGAAACGAGGTTGATCAGATTTAGTAAGTTAGATGACGTAATATGATTGACTAAAATGTTTCAACTTAAGTCAGTGTAGCAACAGAGGTAATTACAGCTAGAGACTAAGTAGATGTGGGGTAGAGAATAATGCCATTTAAATTAGAACTAAAACTGAGAAAACTAATTGAATGACTTAACATAAACGACTAGAAATTGAGCGTTGGTCAAGTCAGTAACAGTGGTAACAAGGTGTAGAAATTAAATTGGGTGGGGGTAGAAAACAGAAAAGTTGAAAGTGTAAAATATTACAAGTGAAAAGACAAAATAATACTAATGAAGAGACAGAAAGAAAGAAATAGAATTTACCTGTCGGGCATTAAGACAGATAACGTCTATTGCAAGTGTAGTGATTGAATAAACTTCTTCTGTGTGCGGAATTCAGGACTTAGCAAGTGAATTAGCATTGCTTCTGCCGTTTGAAGAAGTTTGATTCATATACTTTTAGGAAGACTTCTTCGTATTCTGTAGATGACTTTGAAGTTTGTTTGAGGTGTAGCTTGGTGTGCGGAATCTATCAGATGTTCTAAGATAGAGCTGCAGGGGCATCATTTTTCTCCTTTGTAAAACCGTGTTGGTAAGTGTTAGGTGATACGTTTGGAAAGCGAACACTGGGTTATTAAAGTTTTACAAGTTTTACTATGATTTACAGTGATCTGGGTCACAGAGATATTTTTAAAATATTTCTAACACGAGATGATACAACTCGAGTGAGTAAATCAAAATTAATCGTTTAGAATCGTGAAGTGTACTTTGAGGATCAACATTGCTGAAACCAAAAGTCTGCACTTACCTAACTAGCAATACTATACGAGCAAGCGAATGTAACACAGCAGCATTACATAGAACATGTGTCTTTGACCGTCTACCTTCAGCTCGACGAACTGACATAAACACTGGAGGTTAACACTCAGTAGTGAATGAGAATGAGGCTGAAGGCTAATAATTTTATTCTGAGATTATTTGCCGCTACCTAAATCAAGTTAATTCATCAAAACCGCACGAAGGTAGAATACATGAATTAAGAAATTGTAAGAGGAGAGGTTGCCGATGAAAACAGTAATCCTGAAGGCAAAAGAGATGCTAAACACTAGAAAAGCAGCAGGACCAGACGGAATCCCAGAGAAGGCATTGAAAATGGGCCCAGAGACATCAGCCGACTTGATGACACCACTACTGGAGAAGGTGTAGAAAGATAACTAGGTACCTGCGGATTGGAAGAAAGGTTACTAATTCGAACTGCCAAAGAAAGGAGACTCAAGTCAATGCGGCATTATTCTCCTGTCCATCCCAAGCAAAATACAAAACCACATCATCCTGGAGAGAATCAAAACACGCCACCCTGGATGAAAAACTTCGACCGGAACAGCCTGGATTCAGGAGAAACCATTCATGCATCGATAAAATTGCAACACCACGGATCATCATTGAATAGAGCTTGGAATGGCAGTCAGCTCTCTATCCCAACTTCATCGACTTTGAAAAAGCCTTCAACAGCGTCGATCGAAAGATGATTTGGAAACTAATTCGCTACTACGGGGTGCCACCAACAATTATACATCTCATCAAACAGTTGTACGACAATGCTGCATGCCAAGTAATCCACAACGGGAAACTCACTGAATCCTTCGAAGAAGTGAATACGGGAGTAAGACAAGCTGGCTGCCTACTATCTCCAATGATTTTCCTGATTGCGGTAGACTGAATAATGCGACAGACAGTGGGCAACGCAACGAGGAGGCATAAAATGGACCCACACAAAAACTTGCACCATCTGGATTTCGCCCATGATAATATATGTCTGATTTCCTACAAACTGGAAGACACGCAAGTGAAAAGCAACAAGCTGGCGATAGAAGAAGCATCCAGGGAAGATAGAAAGGACTTCAGTTGAACACAGAGAAAACAGAGGTAATGAAGATTCCTGGCCAACAGCACCAGCAATAACAACAACATACAAAAATCAGCCAGCATAATTGGGAGAAATCTGAAAGAAGCAATCTCCTCTACCTACCTACCGATCTTGGAAGCATTGTTTCAATTACTGGTGGACCCAGCTGATAATGATACCGAAGCAGCGAGGATCGGGAAAGCAAGGCAAGCTTTCAATACTCTCACAAGTATGTGTGGAGATCAACAGCACTCAGCATGAAAAATAAGATCCGGATTTTCCACTCCAATGTGAAGTCAGTGCTACTGTACGGATCACAGACTTGCCACTGCACCGCGTCACGAAGGGCACTTCGAGTGAACTACACACCTTCATCAATAGCTGTCTTCGCTCAATACTACTCAAGATCAGATGGCTGGCCAGAAATGATCAGCAACAGGGATCTCTGGGAGCGAATGCACCAACCCAGCAGGAACCAATTGTGCGACAAATGTGCAGGAAGAAATGGAGTTAGGTGGATTGGCCATACTCTGAGAAAACCATCAAGTGACATCACACGACAGTCACTCTAGTGGAACCCGAACAGGAAGCGGTGAGTTGGTCGTCAGTGCGAGGGTGACATGGAGGAGGTCATGTGAAGAGGAAATAAAAGCATGTGGTCAGAGGTGGGGCCAGGTGAAAACGTTAGCTGAGAATCGAATGCAATGGAAACGTTTGGCTGAAACCCTATGTTCTTCTAGGAATTAAAAGAAACAATAATAATAATAAGAGGAGAAGCTAAGTCATGCCGGAAAGTCTCTGTTTGGAAAATCCTTCCTGAATGACCTATTCACGATATTGCTACTTATTTAGACATTGGGACTAACTTTGTATTTGTGATTCTCTTTGGTTATATGCCACTGTCCTGACGTTTGCATATCATGTGTTCACCTAATCCTTATTACTATTTTGTTTCTGTTTAATCTCTAATGTCAGTGCTTCCCCAGGTCGTTGTGTTATGATATTGATAATGTGTTATTTTATGACTGAGGTTTTGTTTGAGTGATTTAAGGTCATTATGTTCTTGGACCGTCTGCGGGAACTGTTTTGTGTGTGGATCTTGGTGACAGAGTTTTGATCTCTCCTTGACGGGAATATTCTTCTCGATTCTCAGACACTTCATAAAGTTGATTTTTGGTTAAATAATTCTGTTGTAGAGTACTTGTTTTCTAACAGCATCGTTGCTTTAATTTTTCATTTTGATGAATTATGATTTTTAGATAGTGCCGCGAATTTTATCCTACATTTCTTGGGAAGGCGAGAAACACACTCATCAACTTGAAACCAATCTGGAAATCTTCGTCACTCAGCATCAACAACGAAATTTGGATTTTCAATACAAACGTCAAGTGAGTCAGTTTTGCTATATGGATCAGAAACTTGGCGGGTCACAAAGAATATTTCCAACAGCCTGTCGCAGACCTTTATCAACAACTAACTGTCTTCGCTCTATACTCAAGATCGGATGGCCGGAAAGAATCACAAACAAGAAGCTATGGGAACAAACAAAACAAGAACTAATCACCCAACAAATATGCATGAGAAAGTGGAGACGGATTGGACACTCGCTGAGGAGGCCGTTGGGTGACATCGCGCATCAGGCCCTTGAGTGGAAGCCGTAAGGGAAGTGGCGAGTGGGACGTCCAATGGTGACATGGAGGAGATCATGTGAAGAGGAGCTGAAACAGTATGGACTAACATGGATGGAGGTGAAAAGTACAGCAGAAGACAGAAGCAAGTGGAGACGTGCAGTTGAAGCCCTATGTTCCACTAGGAACCCAAGGGAACAATAATAATAATTCTCTACATTCAGACCACAACGCACCAGTTTCGATTTTTAAAATCTCAACTTCTTTATGAGATAACCAATAAGTATTTGTAGAGAAGCTGACGACAAGATAAACAATATTCGAATTATTTCCTATCAAAGTACCATCAATATTATTAGAATCGTGTAGTTCAATCAGCCCACATAAATGCCACTCACGTCTAAAGCTAAGTTAAACATTCTGATATCTAGAGGGATTTAGTTTAAGACCACTGGTTTACCTTAGATGGGAAATTACTCATATCAGAACAGTCTAATACAGAAACAACTGGGAGAGAAATTACTCAAGTATTGGTTTGAAGAGATATGATTGGTTTCAGAATTTTATAATAAACTAACATTGCTTAGACGATCATTGAAAAACCTGTGGGGAACAGCAGGTTGCGTTGTAAGAAGAAATACTCGCTAGCAGTAACATTGGTCAGCGGTCGTACTTCATCGTGGATTGACAGAAGTGCCTCAAGGAATAGAATCAAAAGAAGCAGTTTAGTCTAAAATGACAGATTGAAAGAGCTTTAAACGTTTATCTAGATTGGAAACAAAATTATGCCACCATCTAAAGTGCTTACTTCCATCATATTTATAAGCAAATCGCTTGATATTAATGAAAGATTTTAAAGAAGATTCAGGAGCAAGCAGAGGAAACGGAGACGTGATGGCAACTAGCTTAAACTTAAAGCCTGATACAGAAGATGGTGATTTTGATACAAGTTCAATTTTGTGTTAGCTGTCCCATCAGAAAAACATCTTCATTGTCAAACATTCCCCTGAGATAACTAACTTTCTGTCCTCCATTAACTCAAAATAGTCATAAATTAGAGAAAATTGAGTAAACTTATTCATCTCAATCCACTCACCACTACTATCACATTAAATTTACACATTAAAACAAATTAAAGACACTTATGAGACTTCCATTTGTACATTATTGTTTTTCAGTTTAAACAACAAATAAGGTAATCTGTTATCTATCCTGAGAGGTATTCAAATGATTGTGTGTTTTTTAATGGTGACAAAATGTCTCTCTCTCCGTCTCTCTGTCTCTATTTCTCTGCAATTTACTTTAATTGCAAAACTTTACCAGAAACAGCTCACTGGTTATACTCACGTGTAGATGTTAGTTAAACATAATGTCGTGTATATATGAACGTGTGTGTGTGTGTATTTGTTCTTTTCACCTCATGTTAAGGGTACTTCCATAACATTCTCTGTTAATTTGTGGGATGGGAAAATGTCTTTTTAAAAATCAAAACAGCGAGATTGAATAATGAAAAAAAGTATTATCTCCTCTTCTATGTAGGTTTATGGTGGTTTGAGAGAACTGCAGAGAACAGCACGAAGTGAAGATGTTCCACTCATGATCCTAAGGAATAATAATACCCAGTGTTGCTTTCACTGGTTTTTTAGTACTGATGAGTGCTGAGAGAAACGAAATCAATAATACTTTCTTCTGCATAAGTTGAAAGATTTCCAGATAAGCTGACATCAGTTAGTGAACCCTTTGAAAACCCAAGAAGGAGCACTGGAGGGCTGTTTCGTCCTAGTTTGGGACTCCTCCAATCAATCAAACAAAATTCCTACAAAAAACCAATCCTTGAAAAATTGATCGGATGCTCGCTAACGACTGGTCCTATTCAGGCAGTGACCTGGGGCTCTAGTGTAAAGCCGTGACCAGTAGGGTGCAGCAAGTTGAAGGTGAGGCAGTAACTCATTGAAGAAGAAATTGCGAAGTGGTGGCGCTATGTCATGAATCGGCAGACGTAATAATTCATGGGTCATTGGATCGAGTCCCAGTGATTAGGAAAGATAATATTACAAATTCATGAATTTATAGTCTCTGCTGAAGACCAGGGCAGTAGTAGGGGCTGAACTTACTTCTTTTGAACACAGAGCACTGGTCGTTTGAGGCGAATTGAAAGAGCCTCTGGTGTTTACAGCAAGCGGTGCCTTGATGGTTTTGCCAATAGATTAAGCACCTGGTAGATTATAGAGAAGGATTCTTCCACGCTTGCTTTGTGGCCGGTGTGCACCAGATGGTCCAATATCGAACTGTTTATGGTTTTCACCACACCTTTACTTAACCATAGTAGGAGATGTTCTCGAGACAACAGTTCTCTAATTGATGTCAGCTCATGATGAAATTCTCCAGCCAATCAAAGAAATCCCTGCAAGAACATTACTTGAAAAACATTCTGCTACAGTTTACAACAGTATTGACTGTTAAAACAATACATTGATGAATTTGAATAAAGCAAGAACGATATAGTAAGCAGAATAATATGATATCACCATTTTATTTTGTCGACTTTTCTCTACCGCGTAGAACTTGAAACCACTTCAGTAGCAAGGTACAAATTCTTGACATACTTTGATAAATTGATTAGAGGATATCAACCGTTAATAATACGCATGTGCGTAGACGAAGGACTTGAACCGAAACACCAGGCACACACTTATCAAAGTAATGAGAATTTTCTAGAGTCAGTCACAAAAGGGAGACATATATTAGTGGTATAAACAAATGGTAGCATATGTCATCCTTTATTCCACTGCCGGTCACCATCAGCCATTTTACTACAAGTTGAATAATGAGACATCATCGTAGTACCTGAAGCACAAGGAGCAGACATGTTAACCTGAGTCCGAACACTCAGGTTCAATCAATCAACAGAAAAGTTCAAACTGAATTAAAACATTTGTCCTCAATAAATTATTCTAATATTTGATTTCTGCTCTTGATTGTAGAGTATACTCTTGACATTTCTGCGTACACTAACAAGCATGCCAACATGTGAAGTTCCTTTTTTTCAGTTCTCCATGCATACTTTCACGAAATAATAATGGCTGACATCGTCCAACCGATTTATTAAACTACGTGAATACTTCATACGTTGCTAATGAAACTGTTTCAGGTTGTATGCAGTGTAGAAGAAGAACTGAAGACACAAAACAGTTTTTTATTCTTAATTTGTGCAGTAACAAAATATCAAATATACCTGGAAAGCTTTTTTTAAAACTTGGAGAAGCTAATAAAATACTACATTGGTAGAAATTGGAAGAAGCGAAAAGTTAGAAAACAGTCGACCAATATCCACTCCCGTTTAGCACTTATTACGAAGACGTGTCTACTAGTTGAAGGAAACTTGAATTTACGTCACATGGTGCTTGAAATATGATAAATCAAAATTATCTTCTAATAGGACTGACTGATTTATATAAAATAGTTACTGCAGTGTAGTCAAACTAACTTTCTGATGCTTAGGTTGAGTAGCAATCATTCTATATCAACAGGAGAGATTTAACAGAAGTTGCTTTTTTCACCCATCTGAGAAGCATCGTTTCGTCTGTTACAGATCGGATGGATGAAAATGTCAAAACCAGAATCAGAAAGGCGAGACACACATCCATCGCTCCGAAATCACTTTGGAAATCTTCTGCACTCAGCCAAAATAAACAGCAAGATTCTTATCGGCAGTATGCACCCTCTGGGATTCGAACCCAGGACCTTCCGGTTACAAATCAAGCTCGTATATCATTTAGCCACTGAGACCCGATTCAATGGCTCATGAAGTCGTGAGGTCCAATTAGATGTCACGTGTGTGGATGAATGTCACACCAACGACAATGGTTGGAGCGGTGCTAAATCACGAATTGGTAGAAGTTAGAATTCATGAGCCATTGAGTCGGTCCCAGTGGCTGAATGGTATACGAGTTTGCCTTGTAACCAAAAGGTCCTGGGTTCGAATCCCAGTGGGTGCGTACTGCCGATGATTCTCAAACTAGGATGAAACAGCAGTTGTCCAGTACTCCCTGGTTTTCAATGGTTCTCTAACTGATATCAATCCGTGATCAACTCAAGAAAAATAACTAATCCTTACAAACCAAACTCTAGAAGATTCTTATCCTCAACTCAAACGTTAATTCGATCAATTCTTTTACGGGGGTCAGAAACTTGCAGTGTGCCTCATGGAAAGCATTTCCAACAGCCTGTTGCAGATGTATATAATCCACTGCCTTTGCTGGCGTCATACTGAAGATCAAATGGCCAGAAAGAATAAGCAACAATAAGCTCTGACTGGCAAAAAACCAACCAAGAGTTGATCGCTCAACAAATATGTAGGAGAAAATGGAGATTGGTCAGTTGGGCATACGATGAGGAGGCCGTAGAATGACATCCCAAGCGACGAGTGGGTCGTCGGTGTCAGGGTAACATGAAGATCTTGTGAGGAAAAGATGAGAGAGTTCGGTCAATCGTGGACCCAGCTGAAGAGGACGGCAGGAAACAGAGCAAAGTGAAGATGTGTTTTTGAAGCCCTATGTTTTACTCGGAACGCAAGGGAATAATAATAAATTCTACGATAAGTTTATCCATGTATCAATAGAGGTATTGACCAAGGAAACCTAAATGAAAATTATCTACTATTCCTGTCACCTGTACAATTTATATTGCATATATTATTTATCTCTTAACTGACAAAAGGAAACTGTTGTCGTCGGACGAATTTTCAAACGGTTTATTATTATTTTGTCATAGACATTCATTCTCCCCCCACCCACATTCTGTTATTGATTTTTCTCAGACATAAATTTTGACACTGATCATGAAAAAAAGGAACATTAGAAACACGCTGATGATTAATGGTATCATAATAATTCACAGACATTCATGGAAAGGTGTTTAGGAAGTAATGTGGGCTGGAAGTGGATTACGACACACAAGACCACTAGATAATGAGCAAATTATTGATTCATGTTAATAGAGGATAGGTAACGCAAAAATATATATAGGTATCGAGAGTTGAGTAGTCCAATTACGTAATGTCTGCAGTTTACGTTATTGCGTTTATGAAAAAAATAATAAAAAAGTAGTTAGAGCGACTTTGAAGCACAGCTTCGGCTAGTTATTTCAAATGGTTATAAATCTAATAATTGTATTAGATGACAGCCTTCCATACTGACTGTCTGCATTTGAATCAAATCTATGCAGGGGGTCAGAAAAAATTGCGAAACCTGAAATAATTGAATCTCTTTGTCCAATCTGTTTATCTTTCCAGGTGAAAATCAAAGAAGATTGTTAAGAAAACTTGCAATTTGTAGGAACAAAAACGTGGCGGTCGCGTTGTGTCCATTTGATACCTGTCTATTTATTACTGTTGTATTATTGTTCCCTTTGGGTTTCAGCAGCACGTCTCCACGTTGCCTATTTTCTGCGGTCCTCTTCAGCTGGCCTCTCGGTCACCCACATTCTGTAACCTCCTACTCCATTTGTCATTTTCCATTCGAGCTCGCCATTTCATTTGATGGTCTCCTCAATGTATTCCTGATCCATCTCCATTTGCTCCTACGTATTTGTTGAGCGATCGGTTCTTGGTTCGTTTGTTCCACTGCAGAGTTTCTTGTTGCTTACTCTTTCTGGCCGTTTAATCCTGAATATTGCGCCAAAGAAGGCAGCTGTTGATGAAAGTCTGCAACAGGCTATTGGAAATGCTTTCTGTGAGGGGCGCTGCAAGTTTCTGACTCCTGTAGAAGAACTGATCGACTTAACATTTGTGTTGAGAATATCAATCTTGTTGTTTGTGCTGAGTATAGAAGATTTCCAAGGTGATTTCGGAGCGATGGATGTGTTTCTTGTCTTTCTGATTCTGGCTTTAACATTTTCATCCATCCGACCTGTAACGGATGAAACGATGCTCCCCAGATAAGTGAAAGTAGCGGCTTCTTTCAAATTTATTCCGTCGATAGTGATTTATATCAGTTTATTTATTTTATATTTTTACTTAAAGGGACCTATGAACAGGCGTCAGTTAAATATTTTCGCGTCATCAATTTAGCTGCTTCAGGTTTTACCTATCAAATAGGATAGTTTGTCATAGGCTTCGAAGTCACCTATTCGTGTTCTCGACCTCAAAATCTACTGAACCAAAGCAAAAGCACTCAAGATGTCTTACATCGGTTCAGCGGAATAATCTTTAGCTAAGACCGAAAATCTTTCACATCCCGTTACGATTTCACCAGTTAGTTAGGGTCCCTAGATTAAACATAAACTGAGAAGACCATCAAGTCATATTTTTCATGTCCAACCCTCGAGTATAACGCGAATGCAAATAGACGAGTTCGTGAAGAGTAAATGAAAGATTTTGTGTAGTTATAATGTCAGTTGAAAATGATGACAGAGAACTGATTGCAATGAAAGTGTACAGGTGAAACATTGTGTTCTACTCGGAACCTGGGGAATGAATAGCAGAGTTCATAAAACAGTGTATTCTAGTTCAGTGACCAAATGTGGATGTTCTCACCTATAAAAGGTAAATTCGCTCAGCTCTTAACTCGAATATCCTGAGTCCGCGTTACGCAAGTACATAGCTGAATAGCCTCAAAGTAAGACTAAAACTGATAACCGATTCTGCCTAATTTTTAATGGGTATCTGACTGATGCCAGGACATGGCACAAGGCTTTTAAAGATTTATAAATATCTGACAAAATCATTCAAATAAGGCAGTAGAGAAAACTTTGAATCCGTGACACGCATAAACAGAAGAAATGCTTCCAATCTCAACCCCTCAATGCTGACTATCGTAAAACCACTATCGATCTAAGTGATTCCACCGTTATACATTTTTCTTTCAACCTAATAATCCTTTGATCATATTCCTTGTTTATTTTCCTTAAGTAGTGAGTTGTAATCATAGTAATTACTATGAAATTCACAACTCTTAGGGATACACTTCTACAAGTGTTTGTAATTTTAAAATAGTCTCTACAGAAAAAGGAAAAAATTATCCCTTTTTGTAGTCGTCTACTTTGTCTTTCTGCCATCCTTAAACGTCACACTTTTGAATTCCACAAGAAAGAGAACGGCAGGGAGAGAGAGACAGACAGACAGACAGTTGTGTGTGGTCATCGCTCATTTAATAATATATTACGCATCTAAGTAATTCATGCCAAAACAACGGAGGAACAAAAAACGCACAATATAATCAACATGAAAGGCTTTTATTTATCTTCTTACTGTTTAGGCTAAAGTAGCCAGGTGTGGTTTATTGCTCAGGAGAACTTTTCGTCTGTTATAACCTATATGTACTCATCTTAAGACGTTTAACTTGCTGCTTATCACCTCTTGGAATACAGTATGAACAGAACACAGCTCCAAGACAACTAGGAGTGTAGTCAGTTGTAGTTGTCATGAATGGGGGAAAACCACTGATATTTTCCTCTTTATAGCTAGCCAAACCTCTACGAGTAATAATAATAATAATTTGCTTTATTCCAAAACAGTACTTGTGATACAGAATGGAATTCTCAGCATTTTTTACTACAGTACTGCATCCAGTTAGTACATTATCAATAAATAGAATTCTACATAGATTAAGGAAATCTCAGTTCATTATGACAACAACACATTGGGATGTCGGTAGCAAAGCCAAAGCTGAACAGTGTTTGAAGGTGTTAGAAAAGTAGGTGCTGTCATATTTACTGGCGTAAGCGAGAGAAAGAAACAAAGCAGCACAAAACGGAAAAGAGAGAGAGAATAGGAAAAGAAAGAAAGAAAATGTTGTACCTATAAATGATATGAGTTGGAAAGACGAGGTCCAGTTGTTCTACTGACTATTTAATGAATTATAGGTGTCACGCCTAATGCTTTCTTTATCGCACAGAACACGAGCTAAGTAGGGTATGGTTGAGTTTTGTACTTGCTGGTGCGAGCATATAGTTTTCTATATGGGCTTCTGGTTTTGCCTGATGAGATGCAAGGGGAGAGTTGTGAGTGAAGAGGATGGTGTGAGTTAGATAAAATGGATTTGGCCCATTTTTCACATGAGTCCATGTGCCTGTCGACCAGAATATTAACAAGCACGTTGCTTACCCTGCTGACAACCTTTAACATCCTGCGTAATATGTTATAGTCTTTCTTCAGTAGCCCGGGAAAAACTAAGGGGGAACAATAGAGAATAATAGGCAGAATGCGAGAGTTAACGAATTGTAGGAGTAAGGGTTGGGTTATACCAGAATGTTTTAACTTCTTGATGTAGAAGGTAAGACGGAATATTTTCTTAGAAATCGCCAAGATATGAGACGACCAGGAGAGATCAGCAGATAGAATGACGCCTAGGTATTTAATTTCCGACTTGGTTTCTATTTCAGTGCCGTCTATGTTGCATACCTCATGAGAGCCAACCAGTTTGTTTAGGTCGGATTTATTCCTAAAGGTGAAATTGACTGTTTGGCATTTGGAGGGGTTTAAGGTAAGACCGTTTTCCTTGGACCACTGGCTGATTTCTGACAGAAAGCCATTAAGTTTAGAGCAGTCACTTTGACATTTGACAGGCAAAGATACTGTCAGGTCGTCAGCATATTTGACAAAATTGATGTCATTTGAAGATGGTAAGTCATGTAGAAAGAAAGAAAAGAGAAGTGGGGAGAGTACAGCACCTTGGGGGACACCAGCTTCAGTGAGCCGCAGAGGAGTTTACCTTTGTATACGGTGTACTGCTTTCTGTTAGAGAAGTAGGAATGCAGCCAGTTAGTGACCCAGGACTTAATTTTTGTCATAGAGAGCTTATTTAGCAAGAGACATCTAGGTACAGAGAAAGTGAGTAATATAAAGTCCAAAATTTTGTACGAACAATATGAAAAACACACTTCGATGTGATAGAATCTAAGTCTTACTGAAAAATAATAATTCATAGGAATAATACAAAGCCAAGTAGCATTGAACAGTCATTTTGGTCTGCTTGCTGTGCAAGCGCTTAACTTTGGTGACGAGTGAACTAACCAGAAATCGGAGCCAAAACCTTTAGATAACGATTAATTTAATATTAATCCATTGGGCTGGAATTCAATAGCATTACCTCCGGCCAGAGTCTTTGCTGGGTATCTTTTCTCACATACAATTTTTGTTAGACTCCACAGGTATCCTTTGTGCTAGCTTAATATCGCAATATAACAATTTCCTGGCTATTAGTGACTAAATGCAGGAGGAAAATCCTGAAACCATAAAGAGAATTTATGTGCGATGGGGTGGCTTGTGAAGATGGATACATACACATCATCGCTAGTTGACAAGAGCTAGAATTACTGTCTTGATCATGAGATGACACCAGTTGGAGAACCACTAGAAAACCAGGAAGTACTGGACGGCTATGTCGTCCTAATTCAGGGCTCTTCATCAGTACGCATCAACTGGAGTTCGAACCCGGCAACGTCTGGCTACAAGACGAGCTAGTGGACCATTCAGCCACTGGGTACAGGTCCAGTAGCCAATGGGTTTCACTTTCTGCTCATTCACAACATATACATAGCGTAACTGCCAGCCAGTGTCAAAAGGCGAGTGAGTAACTGTTCTTTTACCAAATTTGGTGAACCCCACCAGTTACAGCTTCTCAATGGAACTAATTTCCCATTGGTATTTAAGACCCAGTGTGTCTTAATAGTGATTCGATCACTTCATAACCAGATGCCATTTGGGTTCGACCCTATGTGGGGCAATATATGCTCACTCCTGAAGGGTCTCAAAGTAAATCTAAACAACAGCCCAAAGCTGTTCGAATTCCAGCGTACCACTGACTACTGTCTATTCTTGCTGAGATGTACACATTTGAAGCAGTAATGAACCCAATAAATGTGTAATTAAATTCTACATAAACTTGTAGGCTTTTAATGATTCCACTCGATGGTAAGTAGTTAGTCGCCGTTTTATTCCATATGTGGTGTAAGATTTATTGGCGTGCAAACCCTCATCCCACACACACACACACGCACATATATATACAGACACGAGTTATCTATTCCACATAGACTTTGATGTTTACCGCCTCCTAGGCGAATTATTCTACATCTGAATTCGATTTAACTAACTAATACTAACATTTATATAAATGTTGGGAAATAGTTTATATTAGGGAAAATCTTTCCGTCGTATTCATCAGTGTTTAATAATTAATTAAACGACATAATTAAATAACCAAGCATATTTTTTTATCCCACTTATGTAGGTTAGACACGAATGTGATCTCACGCACTTAGATAGAAAATTGTCACCTAACATGGTAGTAATAGTTGTAGTAGCATACATACAAGAATTCCCTTTTATAAATCTAATTTGAGCAGAGAAAGATCAAACATTGGCGCTGTATAACATGGATCCCTTTCATTTCGTTGGTTCTCATCAACTGCCTACAACCTATAATTTTTTCTATCAACAGGCATATTGAAAGAGCCTGTAATCCACAACAGGAAACTTACGGAATCCTTCGAAGTGAGGACAGGAGTAAGACAAGCTGGCTGCCTACTATCGCCAATGATTTTCCTGATTGCAGTACGTTGGATAATGCGACAAACAGCGGCCAATGAGGAAACTGGCATAAAATGGACTCACACAAAAAACTTGGAGGATCTGGACTTCGCCGATGATGATATATGTCTGATTTCCCACAAACTGGAAGATATGCAAGTGAAAAGCAACAAATTGGCAGAAGAAGCATCAAAGATAGAACGTCAGGTGAACACAGAGAAAATAGATGTGGTGATGAAGATTCCTGGGCAACACCACCAACCACAACAACAACAGACAACAATCAGCATACATGGAAGGAACCTGAAAGAAACAACCTCCTTCACCCACCGACCTGGGAAGCATCGTTTCAACTACAGGCGGAACTGACGAGGATACCAAAGCAAGAATCGGAAAAGCAAGACAAGCTTTCACTACTCTGAAGTCTGTGTGGAAGTCAACAGCACTCACCATCAAAAATAAGATCCGGATTTTCAACTCCAATGTGAAGTCAGTCAGTGCTACTATACGGATAGATCAGAGACTTGCACTGCGCGTCACAAAGAGAACCTCAAACAAACTTCAGACCTTCATTAACAGCTGTTTTCGCTCAATACTCAAGATCAAATGGCTGGCCAGAAAAGACCAGCAAGAGGAATCTCTAGCAATGAGCGAACCAACCAGGAACAAATTGCGAAACAAATAGGCAGGAAGAAATGGAGATGGATTGGATTAGCCATACTCTGAGGAAACCATCAAGTTACATCACTAGACAAGCCATTGCTCCAGTGGAACCCAACTGAATGGGAAGTGGCGAGTTGGTTGTCAGTATGAGGGTGACTCGGAGGAGGTCATGTGAAGAGGAGATGAAAGCGTGTAGGGAGACTTTGAGCCAGGTGAAGACTCTAGCAGAGAACCGAACGCAATGGAGAGGCACGGCTGAAGGCCTATGTTCCTCTAGGAATTAAAGGAAACAATAATAATAATAATAATTGTCAGAGCGTCATAGTGAGATGATATATCAGGATGATAAGATAGCTGACGTATTAAAGTGTAGATATATATATTTATATATTATCTCGTTACAGAGGAGTATCCCAAAAGTTAATTTACAGATCTGTTGTAAGGCTGGTAACGAAAAATTAGCAAAACTTACGTAGTTAGATAGGAGAAGATCAAAATTTGGTTTACAAGAGATAAGGTCAAGAAGAATTATCTCTTATGGACGTCAAGCGGAAAAGGAAGTGCTAGAGGGTTGAAACGATAAACTAATGAAATTAGAAAACAAAGAGAAGACATGACTCTACGATCCAAAGATCGATATACAGCAAGCCAACATGGACTGGACAGTTTATCAACTTCCAGAGCTTCGTCCCACTGATCCGAAAGAGAAACCTGGTGCGCACATTGTGTTCAAGGATTAGAAAAATCTGCTTGGAAGAAATGGTAGAGAAAGAATTAAATTTATTACGTGAAACCCTACTAGAGAATGGGTATCCACCAAGATTTATCGACAAAAAACATGAAGGAGAAACCTCCGGTGTCAAGCATCGCAAAGGTTCCTAAGAAGACTCTCTTCATGAACCTAGAATTCAAAGGTGATATCAGAGCGGAAATTCTCAGAAATCACCTTTCTAAACGTCTGAAGAAGACATTTCCTAAAGCCACTCTACTTATCAGATTTCCTGCAGACAGTTAATCCAGTCTAATGTTAAGGACGAGATACTGCTTTTGGCCACTTCAGTGTGTATTTATTAGTTCACTTGCTCATGTGGAGCAAAGTATATCGGCAGTACTCAACGTCAAGTTCACAAACGTATTCTGGAACACTGCCCAGCTTGGTTAGCCAGAGGAGGAAAAAAGAATAGCAACAGCTCGATACCCAAACACCTGGTCATCTCCGGACATCGAGCACCCTCACATGAATGCTTCACAGTGTTACACAGAGTCCCTCAATATCTTACAAAGGGACTTCAGATACGCCATCTGTATATAGCTGAAGCAATAGCTATTCGAGATTTGAAACCGGACCTCTGCATTCAAAAGTGATACATACATTCTCTTGCCCTACCATGGCCAAAGTAAAGCTCTTACTACAATTTTACTTCTTTCCTTTATTATGTGAGTTCACTATTATTATTATTAATACTTTTATTATCATTATTATTCCCATCTTCCACATTTTATTACCACTCTATTTACTGTTTATTAATAAAATTGCTTTTTCATACATATTTTATACAAAAACACTTTATAGCCTTTCCACGAGTTCCTGTCCATTTTACACGAGATTTTTGATTAGTCATTATCCCACACTTATTACGTCATTCCAACTTCTGTTTCCTTTCTAACTTACAATTAGTCATCCCTTCTTACATCTTACATTATGTAATATAATTTTTCAAGGACAAAGTTTACCAGAATCTGATTGGTCTGAATATTTTTTTGTTAATTATAATTAAAATTGTACAGTTCATGAAAATGAATCGTCGAAAAGAAAATTTTCTTCGCTGTTTGTGCCTTTTTCTTATGAAACAAAGAGTTATTAAGGGATGAATCGGCAGAGCAAGTGAAGTCTAGCGACAAATTCTTTTTAACACATAGGTCAGGTTTTAGCTATTTTATTGCGATAGCCTCAACAAACTGAAGAAGGATTGAGCTATTTTGCCTGTTGATTGTTTTGAATGATAACAGAGCGTCTACTCGGTACCCCGTATTTGTGAGGTGTTTAGTGAGTGAAGAGTCTAAACTGCTTGGTCCCTCTAACTAGAAGCTCCTTGGTACATATTCGAAGAATCTGATGTTGGCCCTTCTTTCTGTTCTTCCAATGTAACTGCTCCCAAAGATACATGTGAATTGGTATACACAGTTGGAGATAACATATGAGGGTTACATGTCGATCTCTGACTGTGCTAACGAGGATGATGTTTGAAGAAGCGAGACTGTTTGTCCTTCAGAATACGTCCTGGACAAGGTTATGTTTAATCTCTTTATTATCCCATAATATCATCACCTTTGAAGTCGAGTTCGAAGTAAACTGGCTTCCTGCTGACCGTAGCTGCATCAGATTCCTTAAGTTCATTCTTACCACATTTGTTAATAAAGCTTTGTGGGCAACCATTCGCTTTCAATCATTTCTCAAGCAGCATAATTCAAATGGCTGATTTATCAGATAAACATATTATTTTTGCTCTGCAGAAAAGTGTAAAAGTGTGGTGTGTGCTGCTGATAAGATTTGTTAGTAGTATATGAAGAGACGTTTATGAGCATGAAAACTCAAATAGCAGAAAGATACATTTGAAGTCAGAGAAAGCAAATGACCTAGTGTTACGAGATACATACTTACTTTACTTTACTTCGGCTATCTCCTACGGGAGGGTGAGCCGGCTTCATGAACATCTCGAATCATCGCTGCCCAGGCGCGGCGATCTGATGCAAGGTTTTGCGACAGGGTTATCCAATTCTTGTTCCAGAGACGGAGTCCGTAGACGGTTTGTAGCTCCAGGCACTCCATGTCAGCCTTGACTGTACCAAGCCATGTTTTCAGCTGTCCTCCCCTGCGACATCGCCGAAATGGTAATGGCGAGGGATTTAGAACTGATTTGACCAGATCGTCATCTGGTCGGCGCAGAACATGGCCAAACCACCGAAGGCGACGTTGTTGGACCAGTACTGGAATTTGGTTGATGTTGAGAGTTCATGAAGTTTCATGGGAATTTGGTACGAGTGATGTCCCCAGAATCGCTCGGCCTTTTGTTTGAGAGTGCAGCCCTAGCCTTTACACAACCAAGTGTGACCTACAAGGCAGTAGGAGTGGAGTAGAAGGTTCACTATCCATTGGCAGCCGGTGACCGGAGTTCGGTTCATACGCCTTTTTGAATGGGGCCAGACATCCAGGACATCCAACAAGCCCTTTGTCCATACGTCTGCCGGTGAGCTCCAGTGAGCTTCACACGCCAGTCGTTGGAGGTTTGGAATCAGGATTTAGCCATCTCCCCTAGACTGTCATCCAATGGACAGTCAACCCAGTGAAGAGCGCCGGGCATCCGCTTTCGCCCTCTCACTATGGTGAAAAACACCTCCGCCACGTGAAGGCAGTGAGTAGGACTTCCTCAGGAGAGGCTATGTAAGACTCTCGGTCATATGGGAGCATTTCAAGAGGTGTGCGGAGGGGTGGCCAACCCGCAGCGCAAGGCATCCCCCTCCGACCATCCTGAGGCTTTGGAGGCCGAGATACATGGGAAACTTGAAATGAACACAAAGAAACACAATATGAAGGACAGAAGTAGCACAACATGGAAGATCTGTGAAAATGGTGATTTGAAGATAAGGGGTAAATATTTTTTCTATATAGCGACACTAAATTCCACATAGACATTCCTTTACCAAGTTTTTAGCCTTCTACCATTATGGTGGTATACACTTAGCCCATAAAAATAAAGACTGTCGTAGTATTATTGAAGTTATGTCGTTTATTGATCTGGGAGCCAATGGACGAATATGATCTCTACAAACTGCAAGTACAGATGTTTATCTATCAGAATTAGTCTTTTTTTTTTCCTTCACGTTCCCCAGTGGAACATAGGGCTTCAAGCTAGTGGCTTAAAGTTTCTGTAGCAGTGTTTATTTTACAGGATGAATTCGCTAGCCTCATGCCCAACCTTTCCCCTTCACCAGCTTTATTTCTAGCTTAGTGAGGTAAAGGAGTGCGTCGGTCGGGGATCGAACCCCGGACCATGTGCATGGTCGGCGAGCGTTCTAACCGCTATGCCACCGACGCATTAGTCATTAGTCATACAAAATCCTAAAGTCACTTATCCCTTTTTATGGTCGTAGATGATGAACAGTGAATATAAACAGAAGTGATAAAGAATGAAGCTTGCTTACTCCCAAGCTATACATTGTTCAATTTATTCCTTTTTAGTAAACCTCCATACTCATATGGCACTTTTCACCTTCTGTCTTCACTTAACCAGTCTATAATAAAAAGACAGTTGCAGCGAAGGAAATTTTCTTTTTGATGAAGTCATCAACTAGGCTGTTCACTCGTGTATTTATAATAAATGGGTGGGAAAGTTCCAGAACAATTTCCAGTCAAGGGTCAAATTAATAAAATTACAATTAGGAATTAAAATGCCATAATAAACAGGGCAACGGATAAAACTCAAACAAAGTAACATCATAATTATTAAGAAGATTTATATATTGAGCAACCAGGGGTTGGAAATGTAGAAATAACAAAATAGACAGGATGTTTGGGTTTCAAATCTAATGGGATCATAACTAATGTGACGCATAATTGTTAATGCATTTAGGGATTAAATGTGTATAAATAATAAAATGACAAAATAGACAGGAAGTTAGGGTGTAAAAATGTGGTATTGTAAATAGGGATTAAAAAAACTTAAAATAACATGAATAAACAGGAAGTTTGGATAAGAAAGGCAATGGGATAGTCACTATTGAAAGAATTACCTGTTCATGATGGCCATGGGAGTAGCAAGAGTTGGACACATTTCTCTTGGATACATAGCGTGGGTTTGAGCTATTGGATGGCTAGAGCCTCGGCTATGCCCACATGTCTTGATATTACTCCCTTTGATTGGTTTGATCGAATCTTATATATTATTTTGAAGGATTTTTCGAATGTCGCTGAATGGCCTGAATCGACTAGATATTCTGTCACTGAATTATATACACGTTTTCGTTCTCCTTTTACTAGCCAGGCTGGATAGTGTTCATGAGTGCGTTTTTCAAGTTGGCGCATGGTACGACCAATGTACTCAGTCAGCTCCGCAAGAGCAAGTAAACTGGTATATGTACGTTGAAGTGGCCCAGTGCGACAGCTTATCTTTCACGTTCTGGCTGAACAGTTTCTTGGAGGAAATCTTCAGTCGTGGTCCTCAGAGATTCGCAGAGGTGTTTACGAAGGATTTCTGCTTCATTGTCGCCTTTGAATTCCAGATTAAGCACAAGCATCTTCTTCGGGACAGATTTGACTTGTTTAGAAATCTTCTTTGATTTGAGATTCTTGTCCATGAACCCAGGCGGAAAATCACTTTCAATCAAGGTTCCTGTGAGATTACGCAGTTCTTCATCAATCACTTCCTCGCTACAAATCTTCCGAATAAGGTTCCTCTGTCTGCTTAGATGCACGAAGCTTTGAAAGTTGATGAATTGTCCATTTCGTGTAGGCCTTTTGTATATGTGCCTTTAACAGAAAATTGTCAGCGTTTTTTGTCAGATTGACGTCGAGAAAGTGGAATATTCCGTTGAATTCAGCTTCAAGAGTAAAGTTGATGTTTCAGTGGACGTTGTTGAAGGTTTGAAGTAAGTTTATAAGGTCCAGGTTCTCATCACAAATTATGAAAGTATCGTCAATGTTTCTCTTGTAAAGATGGAAATCAGTGATGTTCGATAGTGAGAAGTTGTTTTCGAGGCTGGCGAAAAACAGTCGGCCAAGAGACGACCCAGTGGAGAGCCTATTGCTTCACCGTCTGTTTACCTGTAGATTTCATTATTAAATCTGTTTTAGACGTTGAAGGTGCAACGTAGTAATACCTCCTTTAGATAATGGATCGGTATGCCGACATCTATGCTGTTGCATTGGATGAAGTCATACAGAAAGCATATCGTTTCTGTTAGTGGAACATTGGTGAACAGAGAGACGACGTCTAGGGAGACCATATGTTTATCTGTGAGATTGACGATTTTAACTGAATCGACGAAATCTAATGTATCGCTTTTCTTTCACTGGTCCAAGAATTTCTACCAGCCACTTCGCGACTTGCTGATGTGGTGAACCAATCATATTTAATATTGGGCGGAGTTGGACGTCCTTTTTGTGCATTTTGGACAGTCCGTAAATTCGTGGCGATATAGAACCAGATGGGCGACCCTTAACCGGAAATTATTCTGCAACTTTCCCACCTATTTATTATAAATACACGAATGAACACCCTAGTTGATGACTTCATCAAAAAGAAAATTTCCTTCACTCTAAATGTATTTTTTTTCCCTATATTCCGTAACCAGTCTATGTTAACTCTGGTTGGTGATGAAGATAGTGAAGTCTTCAGTTATCTTTTGCTCAAACTTTACTCCTAAATATTTGTAGAAAAAAATTCTATGCTGTCTTGGTGTACACACTTTTTCTGACCGAAATTTGTCTTACTTCCCTTCCCCAGAGTGGAGAGGCGGCATTACTGACTAGCCGGTCGTCTAGGGAAAGAAAGGACTTCACTGCTGTTACATCACCTTTTTCGCTAGTACTACTTTAACGGGAGAAGTGAGAAGCTTGGCAATGTCCCAGGTCTCCTTATCATCAATCTGAAACCAGTCTGGACATATTCTGCACGCAGTCAGCATAAAGAACAAGGTTCGGATTTTTGACACAAATGGAGAGTCAGCTAATCAGTTCAATATGAGTCAGAAACTTGGCAGGCGTGTCGCGAAAAAAATTTCCTACAAGTTACGGACCTTTATCGACAGCTGCCACCCTCTCTAGTTCCATACAGAAGATCAAATAGCCAGAAAGAGTTAGCGACAGGAAACTCTGGCTGGGAAAAACCAACGGCCAACTACTCAACAAATATGCGGGAGAAAAGAGAGGTGGATTGGGCTCACGGCACTGAGGAGGCCATCAAATGACATCGCGCTAGATTTAAACCATCGCCCGAGTGGAATGTCAATGGAAAGCGACGAGTGTGTCGTCACTTTGAGAGTGACATGGTGGAGATGGTGTAGGGAGGAGGAGGTCAAAGATTATTGGCAGTCCTGGACCAGCTGCAGAGGACGGCATAAAATAGAAGAAAGTGGAAGTGTGTTGTAGGCGCCCTATGTTCCACTTGGAATCCAAGAGAACAATAGTAGTGTCTTCAAGTTAATTGATTGGGAAGAAAGAATAATTGATTATGAGGGATGTTGATGGGTCACGTTCTAAATTGTTGAAGAATTCAGAAAAATTTCCCGGTTACATGAGTAAAATTGGATTCGCCAAACTGCTTTCGAATGCATAGATCAGTTTATTCCTTGTATGTAACAAGAAACTTCACCGTGAACAGAAAATGCAGCTGGTGACTTTCTGGATGAAATGGTTTTACCTTATCCATCTGTTTGAATGATTTCTCTATTTTATGCACATCTATGTGTAAAAAACAACAAGGTGATCAAGAACTGAGCTAATATTAAGTTTAATGAAAATGTTTTAAGCACAATTGACTATTGTTCATAATCATATCAATTATAAACACATAACTTCCAAAATTTCCATTCATAGTTTCCTTTATTCTGTATATATGTCCAAACCAAATTCACTTTTAACAGTTTGAAAAAAATTGGGCATTGAATATATGATATTCATTTATTGTTAACGTTTTTGTATTTCTCAGTGAATGGTTAGTGAACAAAGAGTATTCTTTCCGATAACTTCGTCATAACGTTCCACAGTTATATATACATGATAGTAGTGAATACATTGGTGTCATTAACAACAATAATGTTGTTTAAATAACATCGAATCAATAATAATAATATCAATGGAAAGCATCAGCATAACAATACAATGAATATTAGAGAAATTAGGAAAGATGATAATACAAATTCATGAATTTATAGTCCCCTCTGAAGGCCAGCCAAGGCAGTGAAAGTGACTGGAATTTGCTTCTTCTGCATACAGAGTAACAGTTGTTTCAGGCGAATAGCGACAGCATCTGTTGTTTGGAGTATTCGATACCTGGATGCTTTCGGTAACCGGTAGATGATAGAGAAGGCTTCTTCAATGCTGGCTTTGTGGCCGGTTTCGACCAGGTGGTCTAATATCCAACTGTTGATGGTAGTTTTCACTACACCAGTCAAGAAACTTAACCCTAATTTCCTATTGTTTACGAAGACGCTTCAAACCGATAATTACTATGTAACTTTCTCAACTTTAACTTCAAAACACCAGTATTTGTTTGAAAGTTACATTGTTTGGCAATTAAAGTAAAAACGGTTACAAGTCTATTAACAAATGTTTTATACAAAATGTAATGTACTTTTATTCGTATTCTTTCGTCTTCTTTCAACTTGTACACGACTGAACCATTCGCACCTTCGAGTTGCCCACCAATGGCTACCAAGATCAATAAACAAACGTTCAATGTGCCCGTCCTTTGACACCGTATGTGCTCTATTTCATCGAGGATCTGGAAAGTATGCGCTGGAGAATCGCTTGACGGTGAACTGGGAAATCTCTAGAGAACCCTGATACAAAATGTTTTCACACCCAGATTCATAGACAAGAATCTAAGATCAGAGACAACGTCCAAAAAAATCCACATTGCCAACAAAAAGACGGTGATGCTTAATCCCGAATTTAAAAATGATACTGAAATAGAACGTCTCTGTGGACGACGCTTGAAATCTCTCTGTAAAACATACTTCGCCGCCAGCCTACAAGAAACTAGTCAACCAGCATCGGGCCACTTCAACATGCATATAACAGTTCACATGCTCATGTATCCCCAAGTGCATTGGCCGTACCATGAATTCGCTTGCAAAATGCCCTCGGGAACACTGCCCAGCATTGTAAGCAAAGGGAAAACGCAAGGTTTTGTACACTTCGGTAACAGAACATCTGGTTCGCGTCCACTGAGAACACCTTTATTAGGTCACACTGGTAGATGTTCCCGAGCATGAAAAACCAAGTTCCCAGAACAACGACCGATATAACTCCCTCCACTGGAAGCGCAGTTGAATTGGTAGATACACTTAGAAGTGGCTAGATTAGGTACTTCATCTTGCAGTTGAGGAATCACCACAGGTCGTGTGGGAAATACGATTTCTTGTTTGCCAGCATTAGAAGTTCTTTGAACTGATTTTCTTAACTACTTCGTTATTATTTCGCTAGGTATATCACCCTTGAATTTCAGTCGTATATATAAAGACATCTTGTTTACGGATAGTAATTAGTGGTTTTCAACCTTTTTAGTCATATGTTTCCTAATGAATTTGTCTGGATAACTGTTTTCATTCAAGGTAATTAAAGATGAACTAAGGATTGTATAAGATTGTCAGGTTAAACATATAGATCAAAGTAGCAGAAAAGTGTCAGTCAGATTAGCGGTGCACAAAATCCTTGCAAAATCCAGATTAGACGACTCTAATAAGATAAGAAATCTGTGAAATAACTCAGCTGTAGCACTAACTACAAGTAATTACACACAACCATACAATAGAATGGGATAAGATGACAGTTCTAAAATCTAATATAACAGGGTGGAGGGAGAGACATTGATAATGGAAGACTTGTTTATGGAATCAACTGCTCTACAGTCCCATTTGGGGACTCTCGAGCAGTTCGAAATCACTGCCCCGCCAAGGATAGAATCCAGAACGTTCAACTTAAGAGATCAAGCTCACTGACTAATTAGCCACTTGGGTTGGAATTCAATGATCCCTAAATTCTAACTTTGCTAACTTGTGATATCTTATAATCTGAATTTCAACCTCCAGCTCACTGATGACTACTGGATGGATTTCCTGGAGCTGTAATAGGAAGTCGTGACTAGTGGAATTCACCGTGTTTCATGATAAAGAGGATTTTCATTTAAAGTGTTGGTGAGGCTAGAGTACAACTGATTTAAAGGTCAACGAGAATGATCTCGTAATCTGAAGGTCTCGGGTAAGTTCCCTGACGCAACCGTGCCTACACACTCCTGAAGTATCCCATAAAGGATTAAACAACCGTCCAGTGCTCCCTAATTTTCAGCAACCTTTCGAAGTGATACCGAATTTTGATGATAATCCAACAATTGAAACATGACATGAGTTTTTCAACGAAGAATCTATTAGAAGGAATTTATCTCCCAATAACCAGCCGGTTAGTAATGGTTTACCTTCACTGAAATTCGTAAATGAGTTAAAAAGCGTTCAGAATAGTACAATATTATCATTATCCATTCACTGATTTCTGAGTGCTACATGAGGCCTCAACGACACATCTCCGTCACACTCAGTTCTCTCTGAAATCACTTTCAACTGCATCTATATAACTGACTGTAAGCTTTTATTTTTGCTTTTAGACGTCTAAATCGTTGCTCCATATTCAGATTCTATTCGAGGACCTGACTCGTATATGAAATCACTTGAAGATCTCCACATCTAATGTCCAATCTGTCTGTACTTCCTTCTACATATTTTTCGCGCAGTAAATTATTCTCCTGTTTTTCATGATACTGCTGAAATAATTGCTCATTTAGTCGAACTTTCTTGACTGTCATTATCAAGGAGTAAGGTAAACGAAGATGAAAATAAGAACGAAGAAGGGAACTGGGGTGACTCAGACAAGTCCTTATAGAGAATGGATATCCTCCAAGATTTATCGAGAAAAACATGAAGTTAAGGGAAAAGCTTGAAAGAATCCAGACGGTGCCGAAGAAACCGCTATTTATGAGTGTTGAATTTAGAGGTGATATTGCAGCTGAGATCCTAAAGAATCGCTTATGCAGATACCTGAGAAAATGCTTCTTTATGGCTGAGCTACGTATCAATTTCTACAGCCGACAAATGACCAACGGATGTGTGAAGGATAAACTGCCGCTTTGGGCCACCTCAATGTGTGTTTATAAATTCACCTGCTCGTGTGGAGCTAATTATATTGGCCGCACAAAGCGCACGCTTTCCAAACGCATCTCTGAGCATTATCCGGCATGGTTAGCAAAGGGACAATGTAAGACAATTACTGGCTCAATTCCCCAGCACTTGGTGAACTCAGGCCACGTAGCTCCACCGGAGTCGTCTTTCAAGATCATCTACAAAGTGAAGCAAAATGGTACAAAGGGCATCAGGTTTTGGCTTTTGTGTATGGCGGAGGCGCTGGCAGTTCATCGATACAACCCTGAACTTTGTATACAGAAAAAGTTTTTACACTCTCTTATTCTACCTTGGTCTTAACCTCTTGACTAGTCGTTCCCTGTAAAATCTGTTGATTTTCTCTATTTTTTAATTTTTAATTTTACTTTTAGTTTGCTTTTACTCTAATAATTAATTCACTGTCATCACTCTCATATGTTCTTTTTGTGCATTTTCACAACCTCATCACACTTGTTAAACTGACACTCAACTACCACCTTCATTTTCACTCAATAGCAATTTTAACCATATCAAATTTCTATCTTTGTTCCGTTGAGTACCACGTAATTTACAACTTTTAATTTTCCCTTCTAAAGCCACTTCTGAGTAATTATATATCAATAATGTCACCCCCTATTACTCAATAATAGACCACTACATATTTTTGTAAGTATAAATACGACTGTGAAGCCTCTGAAGTTGATTTCGTCGATAAAGAAAATTTTCTTCGCTGAATCTGTCTTTTATTTTCTTCATAAGAAGAAAGATTAAATTTCGGCATAACTCGTTAAATATGCTGTGGAATTAAGGTTAATATGCTGCAAATCCGTTTCACAAGCCATCTCTTTCAACACAGACGTGTTTACACCGTTGAAATGTCTATATTTAGATCCATCCATATTATGTAATACGAAGACTATGGGTTAACCTGAATTGACCTACTGTGGAAATTGACAATATGAATAGTAGAACTAATGATAGAGTCCTAATTTCATTCGAAGTTATGTCTGTAGAACAAAATTTCAGAAGCACGTCAATCATGCGATAAAAACAGAATGGTCATACAAAAGATACCGTCCGGTGGATATATACAATATGACCTACTGTGTCTCACATACTATTAATCTTTCGACAAATTATGGCTTTACCGCCCATTGTCTACTTACAAATTATTAAAAGGAAGTTAGTGGATGAATCCAGAATGGAGACTTCATCTTTTGTCTGGCTTCTTGTCTCAGACTGATACAGTTCAATGAATCGGCAGCTTAGGGTTGAAATCCATAATATAACAGAATTTTAAGTAGGTAGGTTAAAGGGTTACGTGTAGGTATACTGATAAGAGTTACTGTGGACGGCGCTAATTCCTTATGAATCGAACTGCCGATTTAAAAAGAACTGGTAGACCTATAGTAGACGAGTAAAGTCATCCAACAAGAAGAGAATGAAGCAGAAACGTAGGATTTTCTAAGGGATATAGACCGAAATGTAACTGTGTTTAGCATAAGCTTCATTTCTGTCTAGAATAAATAAATCCATAGAACTCATTTGCACTGACATATAGTTTAAGTGGTAGATAGTTAAAAGCATATAAGTCAGCAAAGAGATCTCCTATTTTTGTAAATCCACTTCAAAGATGTACAGTTATTCAGGGTGTTTAATTTTAGGGAATGGGTTCGCTACCCTCATGCCCAACCTTCCTTCTTAACCAGGCTTATTACTGGCTTAGCCACGTTTAAGAGTGCGTCGGCTGGGGATCAAACCCTGGGCCACATGCATGGTTGGTGAGCATTCGACCGCTGTGCCACCAACGCTATTATTCATTTGAGTTAATTGGTTTATATCCTATCGTACACTAGAGAACGACGATATGTTACCAAAGAGAGCAACCATTGAGGTTCAATATGAAGTGTATAAACGTGACATGAAAATGAACGCAAAATCCATATTCCATTATTGCAAACAATTTGTTCATTTTAGTAATTTTCTATCTACCTCTACTCTTCTCTTTCATAATACCTACCTACTTTTGGTTTATAGACTATTCCTGTTTTCTCCACTCTCACTGTCAAAATTTTTGATAAATGTATTTAAAATTCATTTGAATTTTTGATGTCTATTGGAAGTATAGGCGCCATTTTGTATTGAAATGTGCGCCAACTTTTGTTTTGTCAAAAGTCAAACGGATATATATTCAAATATATATATCTGAGGTAGTAAACACAGACGATTTATGAACGCGTTTTGTTTGTTTCAAAAGTGACTCTGACAACAATTCAAAGGGGAATATAATATTTAGCTTATGTAACATAAAAATTAAAGAGTGCTGATATTTGTTAAAAATAGGAAATTATTTGCATTGTGATGACTGTGAGACAGTTGTATTCGGACACAGTAACCTAGATGATAACTTGCTATTTGCATTGCCTGACAGCCTTCGGTTTGGTGCCTAAACGACAGATCGTGAATGCTCAAAGCTCTGAAGTCGTAAGCTGTGAAAAGACGTTTACCTACTGATTCGTGATTTTCAGTCGTTTCTTCCAGCCGTTAGTAGTATCGTGACAAAATCAAACTTAAAAATGTCCCATTTCGAACAAGCTTTTAAAACACTAAGTATATAAAATTAGCAAGAATACAGAAAAGACTGGGAGTTATTTCTTCGAAAGTTGACCAGTATCTCAGTTCTTCTCTAGAAGTCATCGTTCTGAGATCAGGTATGTCGTTATCTCGTCATCCTGATGTGAAAAGTGATGCATAACTGCTGAAATCGTTTGCAGACAATAAATTTATTGATTTGAGGTGATTACATTAGTCTGAATCACTCATCAGTCTTAAGTGTTTGTCACAACAGACATTAGTTTTTTACATCTCATAGACAATTCTGTGGGACTGCAATTACAAGTTAGACAAAAATATGCATTTAAAACTGATTATAATGATGGCAGTTTACTGCCAGCTCTCGAAGACTAACAGAAAGAAATCAACAAGTTGCCCGAAGAAGCAGAAAAGACGGGATTCTGAATTAACATGGAGAAGATGGAGACGATGACGATAACCAACTAATCGGCATTAACAACAACCGCGAATCACTGTCAACGGAAAGAATTTGAAAGAGGTCACTTCCTTCACTTACATAGCCACTATCCTTTCAACTACACTTGGAACGGATGAAGATGTCAAAGATTCCAGAATTAGAAAAGCAAGACTGAGCTTCATCACTCTGAAATCAGTTTGGAAATCTTTTGCAATCACTATAAAGAACAAGATTCGGATTTTCAACACCCCTGTTAAGCCAGTTAGTGCTACTATATGGTTCAGAAACTTGGCGCACCTCATGTAAAGCATTTCCAACAGAATCACGGCAGACTTCTATCAACAGCTGCCTTCTCTTGCTTTATACTGAAGATCAAATGGCCGGCTGGCCATAAAGAATTAGCAACAAGAAACTCTGCAACCACCTCGAAGGAACTCATGTCCTTTCTGAGATTCGAACCCGCATCGCTCACTTCTGCAGTTAGAAGTGAGCTATTCGGGTTCGTCTTACAGACGAGTGCCAACTAGCACGAAACCTAGGTCCAAGCCTTTCTGTAAATTGCCTGCAACCATCTAATACCAACAGTTCAAAGTGCACCCTGATGGTGAGCCACCTAGAATGTTGGCCAGATTGCAAACTTGACTGATCGAGTCCACTGAAATGGTCACTGACTAGTGTTCAATCAAAGACTAGACGAGGTCACTTCTGTTTTAAACCATAAGCCTAATATCTGAAGATAATCACAATTCAAACTTTAAACCGAATGCTTTTAACTTTTTGAGAACCTTCAGTTTCTATTTTCAAGATCAGAACAACTATTAGAAGTTATGAATGTAAATCACGTGATCTATAATTAAAGAAACAATATTAAACACGTCTACTAAGAGTTATTTCTTTTACGGGATTTCATTGTGAGCTGATGTCGGTTCAAACATTATTGGAAAACCTGTGAGTACTTGGCAGCTGTTTCGTCCCAGCTTGAGACTCTTCTGTAGTAGATATTACGTGCTTACTGATCAACCGTGATTTAAACCCTAGGTGAAAGGTCAGCTAGAGTGTAAGTTGTAACGACTAAGACCTTCTTGTTTTGATCTGAAAGTAGAAAATCAATTCTTGTGTTCTACTGCATAACTGATCAAAGCTTCCTTGAGTTACCCACAGTCATGAAATGCCTCAACTACAGCGAAAAGACAGTAATTTGCAATAAGTCATTATATATAATATCACAGTAGCTGTATCCTCGAGCAGCTTGTCAACTCTGAACACTGATCACCCCTCTCCATGAATGCTTCACAGTGCTACACAGAGTCCATCAGTATTGTACGAAAAGACTTCGAATACGCCATCTGTACATATGGCTGAATCTTTGGCTATTCAGGATCTGAAACTGACTGGACTTTCACATTCAAAAGCAATATATACATTCGCTCGCCTAACCATGGTCAGAGTAACGTTCTTGCAATAATTCCTCGTCGGCCGGTGTTTGATCACAAGCCGAAGAACTACTTTCTCATCATCCTCATTCTACTGACACTTTTCAAGTATTGGTTTGTAGCGATTTCATTGACTGGTTTAAGGATTCTATCATGAGGTGATGTCGGTTAGAGAACCATTGCAAAACCTACAAGGGTTACCGGACAGCTGTTTCGTTAGCCTAGTATGCGACTCTTCATCAGTGCGCACCCACCCCATAAGGTTGAAACCCAGGACGTTCTGGTTACAAGACGAGTTCATAGACCATTCAGCCCCAGGGACCCAATCCATTGATCATTTCATGAATTCCAACTTCTCCCAGTTCGTGACATAGCACGACCACTAGCCACTGTCATCAATCACACCCAACCTGCTGTATCCCTCATGGTCATGACTTCCCACTAGAACATCCAGTAACAACCTATCTGAATAGGGACAGTCGCTAGTGAGCGTCTCATTGATATTCAAGCAACAGCTGTCCATTACTCCCTGCAGCTTTTCCAATGGTTCTCTAACCGATGTCAGTTCATGGTGAAATCCTGTAACCCATCATTCTATTATTATTTATTCATAACATTTCATTTTCACACAGATTTTATAAAAACGGTTTAACGTCACTTTAAATACACACTTATACTAATTAGTCATTTTTTCACAGTTATTACGTCATCCCAACTTCTCTAACCCTTTTCTAATTTCCAATTAGTTATCCCAATCTAGATTACATCCCAAACTATGTAATATATTTTCTAGGAGAATTTTACCACTTTCTGATTGATTGGTCTTATGAATTCCTTGTTAAATATAATTACGAATGTACAAAAGCAGCTAATGAAAACGAATCGTCTAAAAGGAAGAATTTTCTTCTTCGCTATTTACGTCTCTTTCTTACGACCAAACATATCAGAGTGTAAATTTACTTCAACAATGCAGTTAGGCAGTTACACAGCGGTTAGGACTCTTGCCAACCATGCACATGGTCCGGAGTTCAATCCCCTGCCAACAAACACATCTGATATCAATGGTTGGCCTGCAAATTTGGGCCACCAATATCGCATGCTGAGAATTCCATACTTGTACCAAAAATACAGTGTGGAATCAAGCTATAATCGCAAAAAAATTGTTTCTCGAGTATAAAACTAATACTATCGAAAAAAATTATAATTATTATTGTTTCCTCTAATTCCTAGAGGAACATAGGGCTTCAGCCGTGCGTCTTCATTGCCTTCAGTTCTCTGATAGAGTCTTCACCTGGCTCCAAGTCTGCCAACGCGTTTTCATCTCCTCTTCACATGACCTCCTCCAAGTCACCCTCACCCTTGCAGTGACGACCAACTCGCCGCTCCCCTTTCGGGTTCCACTCGAGCAATGGCTTGTCTAGTGATGTCAACTGATGGCTTCCTCAGAGTATGGCCAATGCACCTAATCCATTTCTTCCTGCCTATTTGTTTCACAATCGGTTCCTGGTGTGTTGGTTCGCTCCCAGAGATCCCTGTTGCTGATCTTTTCTAGCCGGCCATCTGATCTTGAGTGGTATTGAGCGAAGACAACTGTCAATGAATGTCTGTAGTTTGTTTGAGATGCTCTTTATGACGTGCTAAGTCTCTGATAGTAATTGGCACTGACTTCACATTGGAGTTGAAAATCCGGATCTTATTTTTGATGCTGAATGCTGTTGACCGCCACACAGACTTGAGAGTAGTGAAAGCTTGTCTTGCTTTTCCGATTCTTGCTTTGATATCCTCGTCAGTTCCGTCCGCCTGTAGTTAAAACGATGCTTGACGCACTTTTCGATTACTACGTTACATTTACATAGTTACCTGAAACTCTTATTTTTGTGGAATATCTTGCCAAAAAGTTGCAAAACACTATTGCAATTGTTTTCCTTTGAAACACTGAATATTTGGATATATTATTGTTTATCGAACAAAATTAGTTAACCCAAATTCTTAGAATCAAGTAGCATATTCCTAGCTAGGTGGGATTAGAAAAAATTCCCTGTCTCTAAGGATCACATACCAAAAATTCCCACAGACAGTCCAAGGTCACAATAACCTTGATTCACTCAAACAAAATCCCAGTCGTATTACAACACATTACCAATATCATCACACAATCACAAATAGAAGCATTAGCATTAGAGATGAAACAGAAATAAGGACAATTAATGGGGATTAAGTCAACAGGTGGTATGCAAACATTAGAAGAATGCTGCTATACAGCCTGGGAAAAAAAAGAGTAAAATAACTACAGATTTAATTGAAACATTCAAATAAGTATTACTATTTATTATTGTAATTAGATCGTTCTGAAGTGGAGGAATTTTTCAGATAATTATTACGTTACATATATGATCTTCATTATCGCCGAATGACTGAAAACGCCCACTCATTTCTTGTTTGTCAATGATTTATTTTTATCAACAAAATCTGAATGACTTCATTGATGAAGACTGGTAGAGTTATTATTATTATTAATTCCTTCACGTTCCCAGTGGAACATAAGGCTTCAAGCTAGAGGCTTGAAGTTTCGGTAGCAGTGTTTATTTTTACATGATGGGATTGCTAGCCTCATGCCCGACCTTTCCTCTTAACCAGCTTTATTTCTGGCTAGGCGAGGTGAAGGACTGCGTCAGCAGAGGATTTAACTCCGGACCATGTGCATGGTCGGCGAGCGTCCTAGCCACTGTGCCACCGACGCACTGATAGAGTTAAGGCATCGAATATTTTTTCTACTTAAGTGAAATCACTTCGTCAACTGTTCTTTAAATCTTCTCTGAATAGGATGAAACGATAATACATTATTATTGGAATGGACAGCGAAATAGCGTATGCATAACAGCTTGTTCGTAAGCGGTACAGCGGTAGAATGCTCGTCAACTACGCAGGTGGTCCCAAGTTCAATCCCCGGCCAACGTACTCCTTTACTTCGCCAAACCAGTGATGAGACTGATAAAGAGGAAAGGTTGGGCATGAGAGTAGCAACTCAATATAGCCAAAAAAATAGGTCAACCCCCTATGCTCCACTGGGAACGTAAAGGAATTAAGAGATAGGTTGTTTACAGAATGCTGTCTGAGTTTTATCTCTAAAATATTTATTACTCCAATGGTGTACACTTGAACTGCTGTACTGAAAGACGCTGATATTTGTACTGAAAAAAGTAGTTATGAACAAAGTCGATTTATTCCATTTTATCCATACTGGATATTTTATACGCTTGTTAACTATCAAAGCAATAAACACCTCTGTTATTATACAAACTCAAAGACTTAAAGGCAAAAACTAACAAGTTAGCATAAGAAGCATCAAAGATAGGACTTCAAGTAAACGCAAAGAAAACAGTAGTGATGAAAACAGTGAACCAACAACACCAGTCACTGTCAGCAAGAGAAATTTGTAAGAGGTCATTTCCTTTTAATGTTTGGGAAGCATAGTTTAAACTATGGACAACAGTACAGATGAGGACGTCAAAGCCAGGCAAGATCAACAAAACAAGACAGACCTTCATCAATCTTAATCAGTTTGGAAATCTTCTGAACTCAACATGAGTAATAAAACTCGGATTTTCAACAACAAAGTAATGACACTTCCTCTGTATGGGTCAGAAACAACTCACACCTCACCGAAAGCATTTCCAACATACTGCAGACTTTCGTCAACCGATCTCTTTGCTCCTTACTGAAGATCGAAAAGTCCGAAAAAGTTAACAACAAAGAAGTCTGGTAACGAACCGATCAAGAAACTATTGCTCAGCAGATATTTCAAGAAAATGGAGATGGATCACACACGTGGTGGGGAGACCTTTGGGTAACATCGCGTGCCAATTCTTCAAGTTGAACCCGAATGGGGAGCAATGACTTGGATGTCTGAAAGTGGCATGGAAAAGATGGTGTTTGGAGGAAATTAGAGCCCATGGGTTGTTGTGAGGGACTGCAGAGAACCGGGCAAGGTTGAAACCCTATGTTCTCATCCGAACAATAAGGAATAACAATCAATATAATAAACAAAAACCTCCAATTTATTTTCAAGTGTTGGTTTATGGAGATATGGTCGATTTGGTGGTGGGTTACGTCAAAATTCATTGCCAACCAGGAATCAGTGAACATCTACTTCATACCTGTTTCACATCCTTCGGAAGAAAGCACCCATAGCAGCATCAAAGGACAAGTTCAAGACATTCTTTTTATCAGAAGGGCACTTCACTATTCAGACAATGAGTCAAAATCTGATGTCCTATTGTAACAACAGAAGACAAGGGCCAGGCAACAGAACGTTTATTACGAAAAATCAACACGTATTTATAGATTTTTATGTACATTATTGTAGGTTAATGTTAGTAGAAAATACAGTCTGTTGATTGGTTGTTTCTCACACAAGGTTGACCTTGCATCTCTTGTGGCTGTGTCAGTTCATCAATATGTTAACTGTATCCGCCTGTCCATCTTGACCTTTGACCTCAAATACTGTCAACCAATTTGGCTAGGAAACAGCTCTCACCACACTATGATACCCAAGTCCTATAATTATATAGCGCCCTCGCTTATCATTACCATAGGCAAGCATTTGTCCTCACAAGAGACTTTGAATAAAAAATAGCAATTCTTTCAATGAAGACTGATTCACACGATATTACCACTGAAAACAAAAAACGACACAATTCGGCCAAACTTCAAGACTTTTGCGCCTACTCAAGATCGTCTCATTGAATGTGATTTTTATTTTTGAATCATATACAAACGTAAACTTGTTAGCAAAGTGTTTTTTTCAAAATAATAGCGTGATAGTTCCCCGCATTTTCATCAGAATACTTCCGGAAGTCAAATCTTCAAAATTTATACAATCATAAGTTCTCACCAAAACAAAAATAATATTTCATACTTTGAGTCAATTTCATTCAAACAGTTTTGTTTATTCACTTGTGAATATTTACGTAAATATTTTTCAAGTGTGAACAAACGCTTTTAAATGATTAAAGACGCCTTCTATAAACTTCAAAAGACTGATTAGAGAACAAAAAAATGCGCTTTTAAAAAAAATCTTCATCAGGCTGTACAGATATATATATCAATAACATTTAAGAAAAATAATTGATATTGACAATAAGATGAGCAGTTGCTCTGCGAAGTTTATTTTTCGTACTCTACAACACACATCAGTATAGCTAAATGGAGGTTTAGTGAAGATTATCAACAGTCAGAATTGGCTAAAAGGCAGCATTGAAGAACCATTTTTCTGTCGTCTATTGTGTACTGAACAAACTGCTGAGAAATCAGTAGGTACTGTATACTCCAAACAATAGAGGCGGTCAAGTTACTCACACAACTTTTTCCTTCATTTATATCCATGTGTGGAATTGATTAGATATTTGAATAAAAATCAGTATAAGATAATGTACATTCAGAATTAATAATATGAGTGTTATTGATCAAATACAATCAGATGGGAAATAAGATGAGTGTTTTTATAGTCAAAATGAGTAACTTGTTAGAATGTTGTGGTGTGCTTCAATCGAAATAGAATTTTGAGATTGCATGGAGGATTTCATCATGAGCTGACATCGGTTAGAGAACCACTGGAAAACCTGAGAGTACTGGACTGGTGTTTCGTCTTATTTTGGGACTCTTCATCAGTACGCACCCACCGGTATTCGAACCCAGGACCTTCTGGTTACAAGGCGACCTTGTAGACCATTCAGCCACTGGGACCCGATCCAATGGTCCTTGAATTCTAACTTCTGCCAATTCACGACATAGCGCGACCATTTCGCAATGTCTTCTTCGATGAGTTACTGCCTCATTTTCAACCTGCTGTACCCTACTGGTCACGGCTTCCCACTAGAACCCCAGGTTAACTGCCTGAATGGTCTAAGAGCTCGCCTTGTAACCAGAAGGTCCTGGGTTCGAATCCGGGTGGGTGCGTACTGATGAAGAGTCTTAAACTAAGACGAAACAGCTGTCCAGTACTCCCAGGTTTCCCATTGGTTCTCTAACCAATGTCAGCTCATGATGAAATCCTCCATGCATTCAAACAAAATCCCTACAAAACCAATACTTAAAAATTTTGAGATTATTTATTATCCTCTTCTGATTTGACTAGCGGTAATAATATCTTCCATATTTCTGGTATTTGCATTGAGTCATTTCTGTTGCATGTGTTGGGTGTAGACTCAATGAACCAGGATTCGGTAATCAATCTTTTCCTCCACCTACATAGATAACTTCTTAGAATTTTAAACCTCTCCCACCCTATTGTGTGGTCGTGTGTTAATGCATGCTGTGCGATTACTGAGCTTTTTTATAAATTACTTATCTTCTGCGGGTCAACCATTCTTGCCTTAGCTAAATTCTTATGTTCCGACAATCTGATTACTCCCGATCTACTAGTTTGACCAATGTACTCACATTCACTGCAGGGTATTTTGTAAATTATATTATTTTGTCTAATTGGGTCCACCGGGTCTTTTAGCCTACACAGCTTGTCTCTGAGTGATTTTGTAGGTTTGAATGCCACCCTAATTCCTGTTTTATTCAGAATCCTACGTAGGGTCTCAGATGTTCCCTCCTTATATGATATATCAGTAGATGCCTTATATTCTCTCTTATTTATGTTATCATTACTAGTTTCACAATTATTTTTATTTTGCTTTTGACCTTTTCTGATCTTCCTAATGAATTTTATACGATAGTTAGTTACTTAACACCAACGCTTCTTCTTCTCCTGTCTGTTTTATTTCATCATTTAGGTCTTTTCTTGTGCTACTTAGTGCTACTGCTCGAAACATCACTCGTTAATATTACTGTACGACACTGTGTGATTTATCAAAAATAAAATCTTACCCATAATGGAGTTATACTCTACCGCAGTGACCAAGTTGTATACTTATATCAACAGAGGCCATCGCAATTCACTTAAAACAACCAAGTCTGTGTGCGCAAAAGAAACAGATCCAGCCATAGTCGCAATTTGGATCTGATGTAGAATCTATAAGTACCATATCATCAACTTAATTTACCTGATATCCAATTTAGTGTTATATTTTTGCATATTTTCAGGCCTTAATCTTAACGTGAACTTTGTCATTGGTAATTATTCTTCAACTGTTATGGATTATATAACAGTAGCACCTAATAAAGAGGAAGTTATCGAAGAGAGTAAACGCTGTCATTTTAAATCGATAGGAAAGTCTGCCTAACAGTTAGAGTTATACCAATCAACCAAATCCCTACAAACCAATACTTGAATATCAATGAGATGCTCACTGGCGACTGGCCCTATTCAGGTAGGTAGTTACCTGGAGTTCCAGTGGGAAGTCGTGACCAGTAGGATGCAGCGGGTCGGGTGTGAGGACAAATACTCGCCGAAGACATTGGCTAGCGGTCGCGCTATGTCGTGAATTGGCAGAAGTTAGAATTCATGGACTGGCCATTGGATTGGGTCCCAGTGGCTTAATGGTATACGAGCTCGCCTTGTAACCAAAAGGTCCTGGGTTCGAACCCCGGTGGGTGAGTACTGATGAAGAGTCTCAAACTAGGACGAAACAGCTGTCCAGTACCCGTTTTCCAATGGTTCTCTAACCAATGTCAGCTCATGATGAAAACCTGTAACCAATCAACCAAATCCCTACAAATCAATACTTGAACATTTTATAGGAGTTATAAAAATATTCTCAATAATAAGTTAGATTTGAATTGTCAGCTTTTGATCGTCTTAGAGATGCAAGAAAGCCTTCATCACTCTCTGATATCAGATCCGAATGATAAACTGTGTTCCTGTCGGCAATTCAATGTAGACATAAGTGTTTCAGTATCTTGAGCTTTCTAAATAGTGAAACTTAAGTATGTGATATTTGGCTTGTGGTAAACCTATCAGTTTGATTATTCACTGACGGGTTTCATCAGAATTAGCAGCTATAAATGTTGATTTTGGGAGGATTTCAAAGCCTATAAGCGTTCAACAAAGAATAACACAGTGAGTTTAGAAGGTCTAAGTTGAACTTTCTGCCTATTTGTCATAGGGGTAGTAGAATTTTTCAGATATCTGACTGGACAGGTGTTGAATCATTCCTATTACATGTATTTGCAGTTGATTCGATAAACAAAGCTTCTGTTATCAATCTCTCCCTATACCCTGTGACATCAGATTTAAAAACTGTCATCCCATCCCATCCATTCTATTGTATGGTGGTGTGTAACTACATGTAGCGCTATAGCTGAACTGTTCTCTAGATTTCATATCTTATTCGGGTCAACCAATCTAGATTTTGCTATGTTTTTATGTTCAGCTAGTCTGACTGCCCCTGTTCTACTAGTTTGACCTATGTATTTGACCTGACAATCATTCCAACAGGGTATTAGAAAAACTAAATTGTTTTGTTTTAAAGGTTCCACAGGATCCTTTAACCAACAAAGCTTGTTTCTAATTGAGTTTGTGGCTTTTAATGCCAGCCACTTTTATTTCTGCCTTGTTAAGAATTCTGCGTAAAGTTTCCGAGGTTCCTTCCTTGCATGGAATTACTGCTGTTGATTTAGATTCCTTATTGTTGGTGTTGTCTTGCACATATTTGACATGCATGTCGTCATTAATATTATTATTATTACTATCACTACTATCATTATTCATTTTATTTTTATTTTTACATTTCCTTACATATTTCCTGACTAATTTATCAGGGTAATTATTAAGTTTCAAGGCTTCTTTTATGTGTATCAGTTCCTGTTTTAGATTTCCTTTGGTACTACTTAGTTTTTGTGCTCTGTCATTTAAACATTTCACCAATCCTATTTTTACTGACATAGGATGGGATGATCGGAAGTCCAAATATCTGTTTGAGTGTGTGGGTTTCCTGTAAACACCAGTGTTTAACTTCCCATCTTCTTTCCTTTTTACGTTACAATCTAACATTGGGAGCTCCCCTTCCTGATTTTCCAATTCATAAATGAATTGAATTGCTTCAACCTTCGAGTTGATGTGTTCGAAAAACCTATCTATATCCTGTGTTTTAAGTACAGTGAATGTGTCATCTACATACATATCTAAAGGAAGTGGTCTGTTTCACGTACCTGACGTGGTGAGTACCGTCTTAACTACAGGTGACACGAATGAGGATTTCAGGGCTAAACAGCACGGAGAAACGTAAATAGGCGTTTGTTACTTTGAAATCAGTTCGGTTATCTACTGT